>CM032416.1:5965750-6008663 GCA_019049465.1 Dryas iulia moderata | reverse complement strand
AACAAAAAAATAAAAAAAAAAAAAAAAAAAAAAAAAAAAAAAAAAAAAAAAAAAAAAAAAAAAAAAAAAAAAAAAAAAAAAAAAAAAAAAAAAAAAAAAAAAAAAAAAAAAAAAAAAAAAAAAAAAAAAAAAAAAAAAACAAAAAAAAAAAAAAAAAAAAAAAAAAAAAAAAAAAAAAAAAAAAAAAAAAAAAGGGGCGACACTAACCTATTTCATATTATAGCTTTTTTACAAGAGCTAGCTACATAATACTAATTAATTTCACTTATGCCTATATCTAGAGATGAAAGCTCTAATTATAATCTAATGAGATAAATAAGGCAGGTTACATACGATCAACATTACTATTCTACACTAATCTACAAGTTATATAAGAGCAGCTACACTGTGAACCAGAAATGTCTAATGAATAAAAGAAATTAAATCTCATAAAAAGAATTAACAGTCCCAAATAGGACTACAATAACATATCATGTCCGATGACCATAAAATAATGAGCATCATAGAAATGAAATAATTACCAAACAAACACTAAACATTGAAGTAACCATAATTAATTCAAATATATCTGAGGCTTTGGATACATCTCTTATATATTATATAGCACTTTATAATTTTTTTCTTACAAAACCTCTTTATTATTACACTTATTTAAATGCTAATATCATTACAGATCATTAAAATAAATGGTCAAAATAAATACATGTGTATAATGATACAAAATAAAATAATTAATTATTATATATAGGTACATAATACATTTATCATAATAGCATATTGTTGTTGTTAAAAAAATAAAATGGTTAACAATTGATATAGTCTTAAAAAGTAATAAATCCTTAGTAGAACAAAGTTATATCAATTTAATGAATTACACATATTTTTTTGCATTATTCACAGTATTTTTTTTACAATTTCATATAACATTAATAAATAATCATTCTACAATTTGTCACAGCACTTGTTATATTTATTTGGAAACTTTGGTTCATAGAAAGACTCACTCACCAATAAAGAGTTGTTTAGAAATTTTTATTTCAAAAAATAATAATATTAGCAGAGGCTAATATTATTATTTTTTTTGAAATAAAAATATTTAAGGTATATATTAAATTTATGAAATATTTAAGAAAAATGTAAACAAAACATTACTTACATATTTGTATTCTTCATGTAGCAATGAAAGCAGTGTAATTTATATGACTATTTCCTCATAATTAGATATTTATCATATACAAATTAAAATAGTACAACTTTGTTCTATTAAGGTACTTATGTAAAAGGTACTAGCATAATACTTTTAGATAGAAGTGTCCAAATTATCCACAGCCTCCATCAAACTTGGTACAGAGTCTACTTTCATCCCCTTTCTACGCAGTGAGTTTAACTCTTCCACTAATTGAGATTTATCACGGCCTAAGGTTTCCCTGAAAAAAGAATTTTATGAAATTAATATCTTACATAACAATTTCACATTTTATTTTCAACATATGAAAACTATGTAAGTAAATTTACGCAAAAGAGGATATCAAATAAATGATAGTGCATTTAACATTCTGATTATTGTTTTATTACACCTTACACATTACTATAAAAAGAAATATTTTCTGCACTTGTTTCTTGTTAAAATTTAACTATCCCCATTTCATACTCCTCTAAAGATATAACTTTCGTAAGAAAGGGTAGAAACTTCAATTTATTAGTTGTAGTGTAATGAAGGTATTCATGTCGTATCGACCTGGAAACACTGCCGCCGGTAGGCCATTCCACAGTTGAGTGGCGTGTGGAAGGAAAGTCCTACGAAACCGCACAGTACTCGAATGCCAAGTATCCAGATGGTGTGGATGGTATTTAAGTTTGGAACGTACTGTGCGGTTGGAGAATTCGGCGGCAGGTATCAAGTCAAACAGTTCTCCAGAACACTCCCCGTTGTAAATGCGATAGAGAACGCACAGTGAAGAAACGTCTCTACGCAATGCCAAAGTGTCAAGCCCTTCACAGATTACTGGGTCCCCAATGATTCGAATGGCTCTGCGTTGTATGCGATCAAATGGTTCAAGCTGATACTGGGGGGCACCGGCCCAGAGATGAGAACAGTACTCCATATGAGGCCGCACCTGGGCCCTATACAGGGACAATCGGTGATTGGACGTGAAGTACTGTCTAGCTCGGCCGATGACACCCAGCTTCTTCGAGGCCAATTTGGCCTTGCTTTCCAGATGATCGCGATACTGGCACTCACTCGAAACTTTAAGGCCCAATAAGCTGATATAGGGCTCGGCTTTAAGGGGAGTGTTCTCGAATACTGGTGATACGACAAATGGGGATTTTTTAGTGGTCAACGCGCAAACTTGTGTCTTCTTGGGGTTGAATTGAACCAGGTTCCTTTCACCCCATAAGGAGACATTCGCGAGGGATGCCTCAACAGAAGACACAAGTTTTATTCGGCACTCGTCGACGGTATCCCGAGAAAGACCTGCACGGCCGGTATATACGGCGTCCACCGTGCTATCATCCGCATAGCAATGAATGCCAGGATCCTCTAACATGTCATTGATATGCAGGAGAAATAGCGTGGGGGACAGCACACAGCCTTGCGGGACGCCAGCATTCACGGGCATGTAGTTAGAGCAAAAAACCGTCAACAGCGACCTTAATGCTGCGCCCGGTGAGAAAACTAGCGACCCACTTGCACAAATTCTCGGGAAGCCCATAGGATGGAAGTTTCGCTAGGAGCGCCCGATGCCACACCCGATCAAAGGCCTTCGCCATGTCCAAACTAACTGCCAGGCCCTCTCCCTTGCTTTCGATGGCAGCAGCCCAGCGGTGGGCTAGGTAAACCAGAAGATCACCGGCCGAGCGACCATGGCGGAAGCCATATTGACGGTCGTTGATCAACCGATGATCCTCCAGATAGCCCAGGAGCTGGCTGTTAATTAAACTCTCCATTACTTTAGAGAGCAGGGAGGTGATAGCAATAGGCCTGTAGTTAGAAGGATCTGAGCCATCGCCTTTTTTCGGGATCGGGTGGATCAGGGCACTCTTCCACGAATCTGGGACTACGCCGGATGAGTAAGAGTGCCGAAACAAACGCGTTAGCACCGGCGTCAACTCAGGAGCACATGCACGGAGCACTATAGGAGAAATGCCATCCGGTCCACTCGCCTTATGGATGTCCAAGGAAACCAGAGCTCGACGAACGGCCTTTTGACTAAACTTAACGTCAGGCATTGAGCTCTGGCACCGCGGGATGGTCGGCGGAGTAGTTCCATGGTCATCCAAGGTTGAGTTCGAGGCGAAGAGGGTGCCCAGGAGATCGGCTTTCTCTTTCGCCGTATGGACCAGGATGTCATTCTCTGTGCGTAACGGAGGAAGCGAGGGCTGGCTAAAGTTGCCAAGCACAGCCTTAGAGAGCGCCCAAAACTGCCGTGTTCCGGACGGGTAGCTCTCGAGCTTCTCACCGATTTTGGTGGTATGCTCGGACTTTGCTCTAGCGATTTGCCGCTTAAAGTACCTAGAGGATCGGTTGTACTTCCCTTTTAAGGCTTTCGCCTTAGGATCTTTAGCGACTAGTGCCGCAGCCCAGGCTTGATAAGCTTCGCGCTTGCCAGAGGCAGCTTGTCTGCAGGACTTACCAAACCAAGGCCGTGACTTGCCACCGATAGGCACCACAGAGCTTGGAATATAAAGTTCCATACCCTGCAGAACCACGTCGGCGACAGCGGCGGCACAGACACTAGGATCATCAGAAGAGAAGCACACCGACCCCCAGGGATAAGATGAGTAAAATGTACGCATCTCATCCCAATCTGCAGACTTGTAGTGCCAGACACGGCGAGTCGCGGGTGTTCTGCAACTGCTGCGTTTAATTGGCACCACAGTCCGTACCAGGCAGTGATCAGAGGACCCTAAAGGGGCCTCGACTGATACCTGGTACTGTTCCGGATTTGAAGTCAGCAGAAGGTCCAATAAGGAGGCATTGTGGCTGTCCACGTCCGGGATTCGTGTAGGTGAATCAACCAATTGGGACAGTCCATTTGCCGAAGCAAAGTTTAAAATATAATTTAACAATAGAAAGTTGTGGCCAGTTGTGGCCCAGTGGCACAAGCATGTGACTGTAAACGACTGGTTGTGGGTTCGATTCCCACTCGAGGAGTGTAAATATTTAATATTTCCATTTTCTTCGCTCTGGTATCGAAGTAAAGCGCGGCGTTAAGTTCCGCCACTTAACACGCAAAAGCCTCCGAATTCGGCGGAAAGTGGGAAACGGAGTGTCTTAACACTAGGTTCCCTCTGCCTACCCGCTGTGTGCGGGATACATCGTGAAGCTAAAAAAAACAATAGAAAGTGAAAGTACAGGATTTAACAAAAAACTCTGGTTTAAAAAATCAGAATGTACCAAGATCATCATCTGATAACAGTGAAAAAAATGTGTTACATATAACACATAAACAGTGAAGTGAATAATCAGCTTTACTTTTTTTGCTATTAAGCAGCATAGGCAGATAGTACCTACTGCCAAGACACTTTGTCCTTTACCTTTCATTCGATCATGTTGCTGCGCTTTATCTCAGTAGAGTGGAAAAGTGAGGACAATTTAAAAATAAAATAAAAAGAAATATATATTTACCAAATTGAGATGCAAGTATGTAAGAGTGGTATATAAATAAGCAACAAGTCAGAATCACTGACTGCTTCATATCTCCTTAGTGCTAACTGTGCCCATTTCTCAACAGGTCCAGCTAATGCTCCACCGCTAGAACCTGCGCACGCTACAATTCTACATAGCACACTAAGCACTACCCTGGATCTGTCTGTGTAAACCTGAATATAAATTGTTGATTAATTTATTATTACGTAATTTATCTTTTTAAAGACATAAAAGACAATAAAAATGTACATACTGATCATGAATAATTGTCTAATTTTTTAAAGAAAACACTTTCAATACACAGGATATTTTGATAAAAATACTTATTTGAAATACAGATTATTTCAATAAACTAATTCCTTATATTTAATTTTTTATTATAATATGTACTGTAATAACTGTAACTGTATTAAAATATAATAAAATTACAAGAATAAGCATAACAATCATAACCACAAAACAATAACCAATACAATAAAGAATACCTTATTCAATAGTTTAAAACTTGTCTCTAAAATAGAGAGTGCTTGGTCAAATTTTCCATCATCAATTAGTTTTCTGGCATCTTTCAATTCAACATTCTGAAAAAATGCAATAGCTGCTGGGGCATCTCTAAGTCGTGACTCATTTGCTATCAAATTTAATAATGATTCAAATGCTGCACATCTTGTAGATATCAAATTTGGGTCAAAGTTCCCTACCACTATCTGAAAATAATTATATACACTATAATTATTTACTGAGCTGAGTGACAACCACAGGAAAAAAATGGGAAAGATTAAGGATACAATATTGCCTTTTTTTAAAACATAAAAATAAAATACACATCAAATAATTACAACATTTAATTAAAGTGTAAATGATTTAATGACAGATAAAACACGTAGACAATGTATCTACATAAAATAAATTAGATTATTCAATGACTAATTACTTTGTCCTTTCCTGCCATGATTTTCATGGTCAAACATGATAAATTATTATTAAAAATACACAATGTCGCTTATGATATAAAAGCTAAATGAAATAGGTAAATAAATTTGTTTGCATGTTATTATTATGCGTCATACCTTCCGTGGAAACGAAATGTTGCTAATTAATGAGGGATGCTCCTTTTTTAACCCATTATATAAATCTAAAAAATGAGTATATCTCCTCTCTACATTTGCTGGATCAGGATCGAATACTCGGGATTCTGTGGAATCCTGTCTAACTTGTAACATATACGCTACGAACTTTTTCTCCTTTTCAACAGCTTCAACTGTTCGTGAAGACACAATCTCGAATTTCAACATTCTTATTGATTAAAATTAATTTGAATAAAATAGCTTAATACACTTTTACATAAAATGAAACAAGTACAAAAAAAGACGTAAGGAGAAATAAGGACTTTGTATCTGAATTATTTGGGATCGTAATCTAAGCCATAACAAAGAAATGTAACTGTCAGTTAACTGTCACTAATGTCAAATTATGACATTTATGATCAAAAACAATGAATATAGGATATAAAGTCATAAAATCGGGTTGCTTTATCATTATATAAAATTGCGTTAAATATTATACCATTATATATATACCATTTTTGAGGAGCCACTTGTGATGGATAGGCTCGAAAACTGCACGTTAGAAATTGATGACTAATGCTAATATAGAGATGGCACTTAAAAAAAAATTGAAAAATATTGATGCTCTTGAGGAATTATCACAAAAAAACTGATTTCCCATTGAAACCTATGGCGGAAAAAAATTGCACGAAAAGTTTTGGCTACAATGAACTGCGTGTGCCTAAATAAATGATTTCCATTTGCTGGCTTCGCTCAATATGTAAACGGCACCCGAGATTTTAAGAGCGCAGCGAGGGGAAATTGAGTGTCTGGTTGCGCCCATAGTATGTAATATATCTAATATAGGTTTACAATGCTTTGGATGGATTCCAAAAGACACAATTTCAAATTTCTACCGTATCATACTATAATAAAATTTTCTTGGTGATAAAATAAAAACGTACCTGTATAGCTTCAATTAAAAGCTTATTTTTATATGTCGAATATAAACACAATAAACTATTTAAAATATAAATTTTAACTTGAAACAACCTAATTATATGACAAAGAATATTGTTCAAGTTCAAACATTCTGACTAGGTATGTTACTTATGGACTATGGTATGCCAATTTTTTAAGCATTTATTTCAAAAAATGAAACATGTTAGATATTTTTGATGAATTTATTTCAACTTGATAAAATTCTGCTTGAGTACATGTATATTAATATTTTAAGACAATATACAAGATTACACATACATTACACATAGGCAATTAGATACACTTTCGTATAAATTTGATCAACAAAGTTATATTCAATTTAAAAAAGTATAAAATTAAACATTACATTTACAGTACAGTACAGTAGTGAACTTGTAGCATTATTTGTTGAAGATTATTTAACTTAACTGCCGTAATATTATATATGCGAAGATTCCTTAGCAAAGTATTTTAACTAAAAATATTCGAATATTAAAGCTGTTTGTATGCGTTACATCATGAATTTGTACAATATTATATTCTTAATTACACGAAGGTAAATATCATACAATATATATGTAGCTATATAAAATATAACTGCAAGGAAAAAATCTAACTATAAAAATGAGATAATGAAATGTTACTTAAAAGAAGCTTATAATTGGCAAGGAATGTTTTTTGCATAATTGTGTAATAGTAACTAAAGCAAGTTTAATTAATACGACAAAAGGTAAGTTAATTCAGTATTAAATAAAAAAAAAACATATTCATGCTAAAACATTCTGTATTATCATTTTTACATTCAATTTACTTAAATTAAAAAGAATTCATATACGTAAGTTACTATTTCGTTTGTGTGAAAGGTATATACTAAGTATTATCATAATATGAACTATTGTATAATATACAAAACGTTAAAGAGAGCTGAGAGATGCTTAAATTGAAATAATATAACAACTAGGCATTTAAACTATAATTTTCTATGTTAGTGAGTGCTTTTCTCGATATAAATGGACACTTCATATTCAGAATAATAAATAAGGATCAAGGGAATTAATGTACACTTCATTTAATTCTATGGAGAGTAGCCATACGTAGCCTTGTAAACAGACAATCATTAGCTAAACATATAACAACTAAGTAAATAGACACCTATGTATTTAATATTCTATTCATTACCTACTGCATATTGTTTTTTTTAAATAATAATAAGAATATGAATTGATGTGTAGAAGTATAAAAAAAAATTAAGTAATGAATTTAATGAATGTTAGATGTCATTTACTTACACCTTAATTAAGAATTTGATATGAATCAGTCATTTTCACTATGGTCACAACTTTATTTAATATATTTTGTATAATATAACACATATCAAAATATAACATATCCATACTGTATTAAACATACCATATATTTTGCTATAATATTTTTATAATATAGGCTAAAGCAACTCGACTCCTACGTAGGCTGGTACAAGCGTTAAAACGTAACTTTACTAGACAAATTTGAAAATTTCTGTAATTATATTTTTTTCATTATTTAACTTGAATGATTAAAATTTCAGTAGGTATATACAGCATTAATATATGTTAATCAGTTTCTTATCGTGTACCACTCTACGCAGGACCTATCGTTAAATATTGTCATTTTAACAACAACACTAACATGGTAGACGTACACGAGAACATTCAATAAATATTCTTAGTAAACATACACAAACCTGGTACTCATATTATTGGTCCATATTTCGTCATAGCTCATACCTTTATAAATAAAAATCAGATCGTAGGTGAGTTTCAATTGGACATCTTTTCAGAGGATTCGATAAAAACACAAGAACACAACTTTTGCATGAACCTCAATACACAGCCAGATAAAGCGTTATAGCATTCGGGTTTGGTCTGCCATTTTACACATAGGTAGTAAATTGGAACTCCAGAGAAGAGAATGGCTAATCCAATAGCCGTATCTTTGGGATGAGTGATCGCAGGTATAATAACCAAACAACCGATAGCTATAAGGAATACACAGGGAATAATAATGTTGACTTTGATCGGCCTCTGCATGTCTGGTCTGGCTCGTCTCAACCATAACATACCGACAACTGAAGCTCCCACAGACAGCCATAGTGTTTGTGAGAAGTAATTGATGAGATCAAATACGTTGCTTGTTGTTAACATTAGCAGGGAGAAGAAGCACTGAAATAAAAGAAAAGTCTTTAATTAGTAATTATTCGGAAAGGCGATTAGGTCAGTAATATTTTTTCGCGCTTTGTCTTAGCGGGGAAATAAAAATAAAATAATCATTCCCTAGAGTGCGAATCGAACACAATACATAATCGCTCGTATTTACAATCAGATGCTGTCCCATTGCGGTACGATGGCCTCTATAACTATAACTGTAATAATTTTAGTCTATGTATCTATTATGTATGTATTCTCAGTAATGCATATGTTCAACATTTGTAAAGAAAGTTTTAGAAAGTATAACAACTTTTGAGAAAGTGAACTATACACAGCAAAGATCAACAAGTGTTATTAAGCAATTTTGTAACAACATATACGTACACACGCGCCTAACATGTCGTTAAATAACCATGTACTCCCAATGTACACCATACACTTTGTAGAGCGTATTGGGAGTACTCTCAAACATATAAACATAATAGTTCTCCGGTGGAAATATTTTTCTAACATAACTATTTTAAAAAATAGAAAAAATAATGCCAGACGTGGGGCATGGACAGAAGGAGTGACTGTAAACGTGACAGGTTGTGGATTCAGTTCCCCCTCGAGGAATTGAAGTATTTAATATTTCATTTTCTTCGCTCTGCAGTCGAAGCAAAACACGCCGTTGAGTTCCGCCACGTAACACGTACCTACCTAATGCTTCTAGAATTGGGCGAAAAGTGGGGAACGGAGTGTCGTAACATTAAATTCTCTCTATCTACAAGTGAAGCTGAAGAAAGAAATGTGTTGAAAAGTGGGTATAGCTACTCGAAACTTTTAATAACTCTTATATTCTCAGAAAATTAGGTTTTTTTAAAAGAGTTTCAGCTAGTTCCATTATAACTTTTTAAGATTTATTTTAGTAAATATTTCCACAACGTTTATGATATCAATGTTCTGTTTATCACAGTTTACGGTAAGATATAAGAATTACCTGACAATTAACATAAATGGCACACGGAATGCTATATAGTATGAGTTATGACACATGTCTTTAGCATGTTAACTTTTTATTATTGTCCATATAATCATTAAAGATTAGTTCAGTTTTACTGTTAAAGCATAGATAAATGTTATTCTAAAATATTTAAGTGTAAAAAAATAATATGCGGTGACGTATACATACAACTATTGTACTTTTGTATATGGTTTACTATTGAAGTCACTCAGCATATAAACGTTAATGTGTATATATGAAAAGGTTTAATATTAGTTTTTATGGCAGTTGGAGGAAACCTAGTGTCAAGATACTCCGCTTTTTCACTTTCGCATTCCGCCCGAAGTCAAGATATTGCTTGTTGAGTAGAAGAATTCAGCTCCACTCTTTGTCTTAGATACCAGAGCGGAAAATGAGAATAATATGTATTTATTCCTCCGAGTGGGAATCGAACCAGCCAGATTGATACAATATTTGATTATACATATTAGTAACAACAACTTACAGTGAATATAAGTGAAGGTATTGGCGTCTGTTTGTCCACGTGGAAGAGGGTAAAGAAGCCAGGCATGTGGCCTTCCTGCGCTCCCGTTGCGAAGAGCCGCGCGGAAGTGAACAGTACGCCGTTAACACCTCCAAATGTTGATAATGCTACGAACACCGGAATTAACCAGCTCCAGTTGCCAAATAGACGGTCACCAAACACCTGGAAATGGTAAGAAGTACCGATTATCATTAAGATCATTTAAATTATTATTATTATTTTTGTGGTATGCGAAGTTAAATTAATGAATCAATACTTAAGGAAAGTTATATATATTAGAATTATATAAATATTTGAACGGATTCGAAGTTGAAAAGAGTTCGAGCCATTATCGTAATATTCTTAACGAGCTACGTCAAAATACTTATGACACCCGTAATACTAAAGCACGTTAACACAGTTTAAAAATATAAGACAAATGTATATGTTTCACTTCCACCACTTAACACGCAATGACTCGATGATAGGAGAACGAAGTGTCTTGACACTAGGTACCCTGTTATGTAGGGAAAGTGCAAAGCTAAAACACAAAAAATATAATAGTTATCAACTTGTCTTCACGTATCCCCTGCATTTTGTAGTGGCAGAAAACCTTCAATTTCACTTACTGGTATTTTAGTTATGATGTGTGCTAATTGGTGGAAGTCAATGCTGCCTTTTTCCTAACATAACAAAGAAAATCAAAGCTATCCCCGAGTGGCAATCGAACTCTGGACTATTGCGTTCAGTAAAACACTTTCCTACTGCGTATAAATAGGAAAATAATATGATGCATGCATAAAAAAAAATAATTGCGACATTATGTAAATGAGTTATACACCGATTATTATTTCATTATCTTTTGCTTTGAACTCAATGTATCTCAATGTTAATGTCAATATTTATTTATACTAATTTATTACTATATGTACATATTTATTTTATTTTCAATATACAATGCGATTGGAGTGAGTATCCATTGTTTGTGTCAAGGCCATATACGCTTTATGCTTGCCTTTGAGGCCCATCAAAATATATAAAACTTTTTAGTGACAAACGCTGGGTGACTGAGAAACTACTACACCAGGGCCTCTTAAACTATGGGTCGCAAGGGGGTCAAGTAACTTTAATATCAAATGTTTATATACCATTTTTGAACACCACTAGAGTTGACGTTTCAAAACGAATTCTAAAACTCTATGTTTTCATATGTATATTGTTATTTTTTTTTTTTTTATAGCTTCACGCTGTATCCCGCACACAGCAGGCTAGGCAGAGGGAACCTAGTGTTAAGACACTCCGTTCCCCTATTTCCGCTGAATTCGGAGGCTTTGCGTGTTAAGTGGCGGAACTTAACGCCGCGCTTTACCTCGACACCAGAGCGGAGAAAATGGAAATATTAAATATTTCCACCCCTCGAGTGGGAATCGAACCCACAACCAGTCGTTTACAGTCACACGCTTGTGCCACTGGGCCACGACTGGCCACAATCTAATCAATATATTGTTATCTAATAAATAAATCATCAAAAATATTAATTTACTTTTCTTCAAGAAACTCGTATGTCGTCGTCGTGAATGACAAAATTTTAAGAAGCCCTGTACTACACTACGTTTAACCTTAGAAGATGGAAAGGGATAGAATTGGAGTTTTACATTTTATTGACTACGGAAGGCAAAAATAATATAGTGTTAAGTAACGGAACTCAACGTCTCACTTTGTTTTAGAAGCAAAAATAAATATAATTTAAATATATTAATTCTCCGGGAGAGAATCAAACCCACAAGCATCGCATTGAATCAGACGCAGTAGAAAAAACTAACCCCTCTAGATGTAGATTACATAAAATAATATAATTTGAACATATGCATTTTGTTATATCAAATTAAGGCCTAGGCCAGTCGTGGCTCAGTGGCACAAGCGTGTGACTGTAAACGACTGGTTGTGGGTTCGATTCCCACTCGAGAAGTGGAAATTATATTTCCATTTTCTTCGCGCTGGTGTCGAGGTAAAGCGCGGCGTTAAGTTCCGCCACTTAACACGCAAGCCTTCGAATTCGGCGGAAAGTGGGAAACGAAGTGTCTTAACACTAGATTCCCTCTGCCTACCCTGCTGCGTGCGGGATACAGCGTGAAGCTAAAAAAAAAAAACTTTATTATTTATAAAAACAAGTATTTTTTTTTTATGTAATTACAATTGTTGAACTCGTATGATTTTTAAAGTAATGTAGCATGTATATGTACATAACAGAAATTGTCGTGAATCGTTTGTATATTTATCCTGGTTTGTCGGACGAATGCATAGTAGCTTTGTATAGAGTAGCCATAACATTTTTATGTGATTGATAGTTTGATAGAATACTAACGAAGAAAAATAGAATACGAACAGGGCATATTTCTTAAAAATAAATTATTATTTTATTTTCTTCTCATTTTATTTAGCAAGTATATAATAAGCATGAATAATTTACCGCGGCAACAGCTGGATTAGACATCATCTCCAACTTGGTAACCACAGCGAAGTAGGCCAGGTTGGCCATTACGTAGATTATTGTCACCATCGGCATTGCGATCCATATAGCTCGGGGTAGATTTCTGAAATGACAAAAGTAATATAGAAGAGGGCATGTCATGACATACCAATGAGATAAAAACCCATAGTATGACGTACGCGGAAAATTTATCACGTCGTCGCCTATTGCAATTATGGACACTGAAGTTGTTTTCGCCTTATAGCGAATGTCATAAGTAAAGTTCAATTTTACAATTATGTTTGAAATTAATTAAATCTCTTTTTAGTTAAAGTTCATAATAAGGCTCCTTTATATACACGAATAATACAAATTTATAACTATATAAATTTAGCTTAATTTGGCTAAAATAGGCTCTTACGTTTGCGGAAAACGGCTTAATGGTAAAAAATTGCAAGAAAAGTGTGGTTAATTATTAAGTTCATTCATAAGAAGCCATTTAATAAACTGGAAGAACTAGGAATAGATACAATCTAAAGTCTATATAATACTGCGTAGTCGCAAAAATTTGCATAAAGCTATAAGGGCATTAACATACATATCTTTGCGCTTTTATGATATGATAATCCAAATACCAGTTTCTCCAGTTTCAAAATTACACAACATTGCACAATTTGCTGTTTATATATTAGAAAGTATTTAGGTCATATATATACATAGACCTATAAGGAATATTTGCAATTTAAATTAAATTTCCCGCATAGCAGGATAGTCCAAGAGAACAAATGTCAAGACACACTGTCATTCATTTTCTGCCTGAACTCACAATATTGCGTTTTAAGTGGCGGAACGTAACACTCCGCTTTGCCTCAGGTACCAGAGAGAAAAAATGAAGACAGAGGCGGCCTTTATAAATTAAAAGAGGGAAATTGCAATTTGCAAAAAGGACAAATTTCAGAATAATGTGTTATTAACACAATGTTCAGGAATTTATACAGATAAACAGTGATATCACGTCAAATGGTAGGAACTAAAGAGCTTTCAGCACGAATATATGGGTAATGTATAAGCGGTGAGTTAGGTACATAAGGATGCGAATGAATAATGCATCTAATACGATAAGAGCGAAAACCGTCAGAAGAAACGTTCACTGAAATGGTACGAAATTACATATATTTTCCTTTATTTATATTTAGATGTTATTCCGAACAAAATTCTGAGCAATCTTATAAATAACATAAAATTATTTATTAAAAAGACTAAGATAGAAATTTCCGCAATTATAATTTAATGCAAAAACTTGAACTTATTTCCTGTAATGTACCTACATACTTGGACGCACTTTGCACTGATTATTATTATAATATGTGTTGCCATTTTTTCGGAATTAAGTACCATATAGTTAGCAATATCACAGACACACTTAATGATATTACAAAGGTACATCATTTTCTGAGTAATTTATTCTAGCGTCAACTTGAACAACACCCATTTTAATAAAGCATTTCCAGCAAAAATGCATTCCCTATTTTTATCTAATACGTCAGCGGGTCCATTATGGTTCTACATCTTCATAATCAATTACACCCTAAATTCAGTCCAGGTTCAAATCCAAAAGTTGGGAAGATGTGCGATTACTAATATAGTATAGAGTATTTGTACGTGCCGACTGATTGACGAGGTTTACTATTATACTACGGTACATAGATAGATTATTACTTAACATCATCAATTCAATCTATTCAACCAATTAAATTCATACATATTAATATTCTACATGAATCATACAAAGGTATGCGTGAACTTGAAATAAAACAGTTAATTTATTCAATTAATGTGTAATCATTTAAGATAAAGGCAATCAGTGATCCAATTCAATCAATAATAATATTAAAGAAATGAAAGTGACTTCACTTAAACGATAGCTCTCGTTCCTATTCCTTTGTTTAAAGAACAAGTCAAATAAATCGACTGGTTGAAGTAACGTTTGCCGAGCTCTCTCGGGAGCGTCTTCACAGAATAAATCCATTTTTATTTAACCTACATTTTTATTTTACTTTAAATGGAATAAGAATAAAAATTGATTGATTTATTAATTAAAAAGTTTTATTGGTTATTCATGCTCTGAATATTGTCTTTACCATTTTTTTTTGTAAGGAGGAGAAATTTCTGAGGGTTAACCGAGATTAAATCCATTAAGCAACCTGTTTCGTCATTAATAAATATATGAAATGCAGTTAATATAGATACTAACATACAGAGACCGACCTACAACCACTTAGTTAACGATTATATTAAGAACTAAACCTATTTCTAGTCATTATATATTATTAACATACGTATTCAATAATGTATTCTGTTAGCAGCATATTTTTTTCTTCTATGTCACGTTAAACAAATTATTGTTTACGTTTAAAAAACGTAATTCATTTAAAATACTTTAAAAAGGAATGGGGGTTTCTTTAGTAAAAAAATGTTGATAAGCACAAGCAGCCAAAGCGACTCATAGGTACATATATAGTTTGGAAATTTACTTAAAAAAAAAAAATAAGAAACGTCATTAGCTTAATCTTCGTTAAAATTGTAATCGGCCATTCACCAAAGTATGTACTGGGTAAGGGACCAACCTTTGGCATAACTGATAGTAGCATATATAATTAAAAAAAAATAAAAGTTACGTTTAAAAAACGTAATTCATTTAATATGCTTTTAAAAGGAATGGGGGTTTCTTTAGAAAAAAAATGTTGATATGCACATGCAGCCAAAGCGACTCATAGGTACATATATAGTTAGGATATTTACTTAAAAAAAAAATAAGAAACGTCATTTACTTAATCTCCGTTAAATTGTAATCGGCCATTCACCAAAGTATTTACTGGGTAAGAAACCAACCTTTGACATAGCTGATAGTAGCGTACATAATTAAAAAAAATAATGGACTTATACAAAATCCCATATCACATTAACAATGTCATACAGATTTAAATTAATAAAATTATCTTTTACAAAATACGTAATAAAATATAAAAAGTAGCCTGTTGCTTTTTCCGCAAAGCGGAGTAGTCAGTGTTAAGACACTCCGTCTTCCACTTTCCGGCCGAAATCAAGTCATTACGTATTTAGTAGCGGAACTCAACCCCGCGCTTTGTTTAGGTACTAGAACTAAGAAATGAAAATAGTTTGAATACGCGATTCTTACAAAAGCGAAAATCGAACCCACAATCATCGCGCTTACAGTCAGATAAGCATACAGAAGAAGAAACTTCTATACTTGATACATAGAATTTTCTTTAACAAAATCAGTTTGCTAGAAATCAGTTCGTGCTCTTTCCTAACGATGGTTATTATTGATAGAATAGGAAGAGGATAAAAATACTTGCTTATGTACATATATGCGTACATATATAAGTAACAGGAAGTATACGAAACATCGGGAATGAACTCACTTAGAACATGTGTTGAAAACATTTAATAGGCTGGACTCTATATAGTACTTATTTTGCCTGTAAAATTAGTTTCATTCAGTGGACCTGGACGTAATTTTGCCTTTTCACTCTAGATACATTTTTGTTTTATTACAGTTTACTCTGAATTTGAAATTATGTATAATACTTAATAATGCTTACAAAATAAGGTCTTAATAAAAGAGTATATATGATAAAGATACAGATTGGTATATGTACCAAAATACCATTTTTTAAATTTTTGCCTGTCTGTCTATCTATTTGATCCGGCTAATCTCTGAAACAGCTGGACCAACTTTGACAAGCCTTTCACTGTCAGATTCTTAATATAATAAGGAGTAACGTAGTCTACTTTTATTTTGGTTATTAATAACTATTTTACTATATTTCGCGCGGAAGAATGCATGTCCCCAACTAACACACAAATACGATCATAGTCATATTAAAATTTATATTGAAATTACAATGCGAGTTGGTAATTCCTATTTATTCTCAGAAGAAAGATTGCCCATAAAGAAATATTAATAAATGTGAACAAGTAACTATTTAAAACCACAAATGTCAACCTTCCTTATACCGTGGTTAGCGGAACTATATAATTGCGATAATAAAATTGATAAAACAACATCTATGAAAAACTCTAAGTTATTTATTTCGCAATGGCAGACGTTATTTATATTTAAATTAAAGATTGGATTATGTATATTTGATTATGATTAGTAAGAAGTCGTTAAATAATAAGCGAGTTGTTGAACAAATAACTTAACTTTTATAAAAAGATATATTTATAACTGTAATATTTTCATAAAAAAGTTATTTCTAATTTTAAGCTTTTTGCAGCTATATAGGATAGGTAGAGAGAACTAAGTCTCTTCATTCTCTACTTTTCGCAGAATCCAATGCTTTGAAATGAAAAAAAAAGAATATAAAAAAAAACAAAAATAAAAAATATAAAAATAATAATGGGATGGATGGGATGGGTAGGAATAAGGATGGGATCATAACCATCACGTACGGTCAAACGATGTTGCAAATGAATACTAAGAAATAAAAATCTATCACAACAATATTTGAAATATTAATAATTAAAAATGCTACAGTACTTACTTGTATGGATCTTGTAGTTCTTCTGTCACGAAGTTGAGGTAGTTCCAGCCGCCGAAGGCGAAAAGGCCTGAGTAAAATGCTAAAGCAATTTTTCCTGCACCATACTCTCCTTCAAATGCATTTTGAAAGTTTTCTGTATGTCCTGTTAACAAATATACAAATATAAAAATATTCTTTAAATATGTAGGTATATTAGTTTGTATTATGTTCAGTGGCAATTATTATCTTTAGCTTCACGCTGTATCCCGGCCACAGGGTAGGCAGAGGGAACCTAGTGTTAAGACTCTCCGTTCCCCACTTTCCACCGGTTTTGCGTGTTAAGTGGCGGAACTTAACGCCGCGCTTTCACTCGGCACCAGAGCGAAGAAAATGGAAATATTAAATATTTCCACTCCTCGAGTGGGAATCGAACCCACAACCATTCGTTTACAGTCACACGCTTGTGCCATTGGGCCACGACTAGCCACAATTATTATCTTTGTATTAATTTCGATTTTATCTTTAGTTTGTTTACATCCTGCATATATTCAGTATAGATGACACTACTAGAATAAGTGTCAGCTGCATTAGCAATATGCAAGACGTAAACATATCATATACCTACGCAAATACAAAATGCTCTGTGTCAGTCTTCGATCTTCAGTACAATCTCTGTCTGTTTAAATACGCTTCGAGAAAATATTTGTATTACTATCTATTGATATGCTATCGATAAACTAAATTGTTGAAAAATTACATAGCTTGTTAAAAGCTTGTAAAAAATTCAAAAAGTATATTCACCTTATATTTATCTTTTTATAATAATAAAAAATGTCTTTTCAAAATATCTGTCATTTTATTTCATATAAATTGCACAGTTTACTACATCAATTTATCCGGTTGTTTTCCAAAATGACTCCAACAAGTCTTATTTGATGCCGGTTTCGATTACTAATTGCACCGGATAACTTGTCTATAGAACGAAATTGACCTAATTGCACAAATTTATCCGTACTGTAGTTTAGTAAATAAGTTTCCATACAATTTATGTTTCTTCACTGCCTAATAGTGCAAGCGGGACTTGTTAAAAGTCAACTATTTGCAAATAATACAGAAGTTAAATATGATACCTAAATATATTACTTTTAAAATGCACTTTAGACTTAACCATTAATAAAACATAAAGAAAGTATTAAAATAAAGAAATAAACGTTCAGGTACGTTTCAAGGTTTTAAAGTTTTTTTAAAAAAACAAACGTATTTATGACATTTAACATTTTTCTAACTCAACGAAAGAAATGATTGTATGTTAAAACTTTTCTAGGGCAAATATATTTTTTTTAATATCGAAAGAAATAATCGGCTGTATGTTCTATCAAGTTAACCCACTGCACACGAAATGCGAAAATGCATTATTTATTAAGCCGACTTTGGGAAATATAAAAAAAATACTTCAAGCTCTCTACAATTTTAGTTAGCAGTTTGTGTATAAAAGACATGTAAATTAAGTGTGAATTGTCCGAATAAAAAAATAAAATTACCTATGCCTATGTAGTAAATGCCAGATATAATTATCACTATTAAAGCTAATAACTTGGAAGTGGTGAACACGTCTTGGATCCGCATCGTCCATCGAACGCTGATGCAATTGACAGCTGTTAGTATACCTGTTAAAGAAATAATTAAATGTTAAATATATACTTTTTTTTAGCTTCACGCTGTATCCCGCACACAGCAGGGTAGGCAGAAGGAACCTAGTGTTAAGACACTCCTTTCCCCACTTTCCGCCGAATTCGGAGGCATTGCGTGTTAAGTGGCGGAACTTAACGCTGCACTTTTCCCTCTGATACCAGAGCGAAGGAAATGGAAATATTAAAAATTTGCACTCCTCGAGTGGGAATCGAACCCACAACCAGTCGTTTACAGTCACAAGGAGCCAGTCGTGCCACTGCGCCACGACTGGCCCCTATTATGTTGAATATATATAAAAATGATAATAGTTATAGAGTGTGGTATATCGTCGTGGTGCAGTTTTCAACATCTGATTGTAAACGAGATGGTTGTGGGTGCGATTCCCATTCGGAGAAGTGATTATATACTGTTTTAATTTCTCCTCACTGGCACCTAAGATAAAGAGCGGCGTTGAATTCCCCTCACTTACTTATAAAATATCTCGATTTCAAATGGATTGTAGAGAGCTTCCTAACACTAGGTTCTCTCTGACTACCCAGCTATGCGGGAAAAAGCTGAATCTCTAAAATAAATGTTATAAAATATTTTAAAGAACATCGTGGCAAAATAGATCATCATATAATGAAAACCATACAGGGATTTCGAATCCCACTCGTCTTAAGTAGTTAGTAATACTTTATTCGATGTGCAACGTGAGCAAGCATTGCACCAAGATATAACGAAATGCATATAGAATTGACACTTGTCAATGACGTGCTTGATTGAACGCATCGGTTACAGGTTCATATTTCACTAAGTAAAAGGTTTGTAAACTTGTTTTTGGTATGCTGTAACTCAACAGGCTATTTTCCTAAACAGTTTAAAAGGAGAGAAAAGAATATTGACTATAACAATATAAGCAGATGTGATCAAAATTTAAGAAATTAAACAAGGAATAAATTTTGTTAATCAATTATAATTTTGAATCTATTTATGTAAGTTATATTAGAAGTCATGAATAAGATGAATCTCAAATTAGATAACATTTTCATTGTTATAAATGATAATTTAAACTAAACAAGTAGGACAACATAAACGGATTGTGCTTAACGATGTAATATTTTGTCACGAAGGCTTAATAGCCACGCATGCAGTTCTTTGTAATAGCTTATAGCAACTCAAGACATCTTTTTTAATACAAATATTAAGATTCAACTTGAATAAAAGGTTGATTAACAGTTTTAATTGAGAATTAATTAATAATCTATAAAAAGTGTTCTGAGATAATTAATGTTGAACTTTTAATAGCCAACAGTGGATTGGTAAAACATCGTCGCTTACACAGGATTTGTATGTAAAAATTTACAATCTACAGAGGAATTGTTGAATATTGAGTATTTGGTGATTTTCTATAAGCATGTTAATACATACTTATACATAGTTTCTAACCACTAAATTAATTAAGATGATTATGATTGAGTAAGAATCGGAAGTATTAATTGCGCCAGTCTACACCAGATACGTTAGTCAACCCATATTGACGAACATACAGTCATTGACGACGAACGTGAATAGTGCATTCAGTATGTTGTCAGAGGTTTATAATATTCTGAACATTTCTACATAATTTATCAAAACCGTTTACCTTATGTCGGGATCAGGTCAATGAACAAGAAACTCACTAGGAAGTGGTTCGGTGACGTCTGGTAATCTACAACTACTAAGTTTGATCATGGTTAAAAGATTCGGCTAGTTTTTGGGCGAGGCCGAAGTTGTGGTTTTTGGCCAATTATTTCCTTTGAATTTAGATTTGAACGATATTGAACAATCAGTTACCACAGTTTCGTGTTTACCACATATTCTATTTCATTTGCTGTTACATATTCGTTTTACACTATAAGATAAAGCTGTAGTATTAAAGCTGTTATACATATATAGGTACAGAAACTCAAAGAAAATTTCTATTTCCTATGAAACTTCCGTTACTAATTACTTCATGACGAAGCATGCAAACGTGACGTACAATAGATTTGATGTTGTATTAATAAAAAATGGCTTAACAAAGTACTGATTAAAATGTATTACGATTATATAACTGTTTTCTTATCACTTACCATTCGATAATACTGTATATGATATGTTACGTAGGTTCTTATACGAATATTTTTTTCTTTGATTTGTGAAGTAATAGGACACAAAATCAATTATTTCGAAAACAGACAATAAGAGGAACACGGTCAAAAATATTTTCTTATTACCCAATGGCATTGGGTTCATGCTTTGAAAAAATATATATTATAATTTGATCATAATACGTGTAAAGTTTTAAGACAAATAAGTAGTAGGCCAAAATAGTATTACTAAATTGTCCTACCTTCATTGAAATATATTTGGTTAGTTTAAAACGTAAAACTAATAAAAGCATGTTAACAAGACATACATATGTATTTCCTTGAGCAACTTCTTTGTAAATAAATATCAACTAAAAAACAATTCTTAACATGTTCGTAAAAGCTTACTGTACACTTATTATATTATTTCTCAGAAGAAGATGACGGTCCTTAGTAGATATATATATCTTTGGCATTCCATGTAAGTAGTGGCGAAAAAAATATATATGAATATTTGAAATTCCAATATTGAATCCGCAAGATGCGTGCAACACAATAAGAATCGAATGTAATTAAAATTTATCAAATTGAATTTAGATTTCCATTGTTAGCATACAACACACCGAAGTGACTTCTATTACCTAAACACATTTTAATATTAAACGATTTGATTTTAGATGAAGTCGGCAGTTTACATAATTCCCTTGATCTTTTTATCTACGTTTGACGTTAGGACGTTGCCATTCCTTGAACCATTACTCAGATAAACCAGTCTTATCTTCGTGTTGTGAATTAAAATAACAGCCAAATTATCAGTGAGCAAAAAAATTACGGTATTGTTAATTATTTTCTTTATTAAGTTAACCCCGTATACTAGATCGTTAATATAATTAATTTTAATTTTATGGACCTATTAACAAACCATTTAAGATTTAAAATTATGTCACACGTGTCTTTTTGAATTATTTAAATAATTTCAGCATAATCTTGTACGTAAAATTTGGTTGGCGTAAAGTCTAAGCAATTCGCTGAACCTTCACTTTTTCTTTTAAACTAATATTTTAAAGGTTAGCGACATTATTCGATTACATTTAGATATTAACAGGTGTACCATGTTATAGCAGTATTATCTACTGTATGTTGTAAAAATTGAATACTCAAGAACTTTAACTTTTTGAAGTATATTCACTTTCTCCTTTTTTATAGATTTTTTACATAACCTACCTCTACATAATATACCTTTGTATACAGATCATTTTTTGTCTAGTTAGCGTAAAGTTTCTGATCACCAAAAAAATTACTAATATAAATTGTCACTATGAAGCTATGAACTTAAACATGTTTAAGTATTTTTATTATTTTTTTGAAGAAATGTTAAAAGAACTGAAAAAGGGCCTTTACCTATGATTATGTCGTTTCAAACATATTGAGAATGATACATTTGACAAGACGCGAAAAAGTACAACCTGTCTTTCAAATTATAATATTAAATCATTTACATAGTACGTAGGTAGGTAGATCAGTATGATCATCGCAAGTACGAGCTAGAAAACGTTTCTTCAAAATGTAACCTAAAGTAATCTTTTTGAATTTTTTTCAAATCGAAATTCATTCAATAAAAAGTTCTCTCTGACTACGGGGTAGTATTTGGTAATTTTCTATAAGCGGGGTACAAGGGATACAGCGAGAAGCTAAAAAAACAATAAAAAGTTTTTTTGTTCTTTCAAAGTTATTTTATTATTATAAACCAAATGTAGTTTGAATTTGAATGTCAACTTAAGAAATTCTTACAAATTGGGTATTAAATTTTCTCCCAGACAAAATGCTCTGGAATGTTAAACATTGTAATTAATATAGCGTTATAAGATTTCATACAATGTAATGGTCAACACGTTTAATTACATTAATAGCTTTATTAATATTTATAGATATTGCGCACTGATAAAATGTCCATACTAACATTATATGTGATAATCTGTTTGTTACGCTTTCACAGCTAAACCACTGGTCCAATTTGGATGGAATACGGAATTAAATAGTGGATGAAAATCTGTAGAAAAAATCTAAACCGCTTGACCGATTTGCTAAATCCTCATTTCAGATATTTGGTAACGCAAGCTCAAGATTAGGCTACATTTTTTATAAATATCATCTCCTAAGGGGCTAAGATAGGGGAGTAAAATTTGTATGAAAAATATTGTAATACTTATGTAGTCCGAGTTCGATTAGATGCCCGGGCCGCAAGTCTCTTTATATTTCTCCATAAGCAAAACAATAAAGTTTAATGGATAATTAAAATAACCCACAGTCTGATTTGTAGGAAGTTTATGATTTATACCAAAAAAAATATCTCTTAAAAATAAATGTTATCAGACACTCATTAGCCACTACGACTATAAAAATATCATTAAGTTAGGAAAATATCAACATAACTACTTCATAATGTTAATGTAAATTATATATCCTTATAATATACTCTTTTATCACTTATTGGCTTAAGTGGAAATTTCCGCCTACAACTGCTTAGCTGAGATTTGAAGGTCCAAAGAGGGTTTTTTTTTTCAGCTTCCCAGGCTTACTGGACGAGGTAGTCAGAGAGAACCTGGAGTCGAAACACTCCGTTTTTCACTTTCCGCCCGAAATGAAGTCATTGAGTGTTGAGTTGGCTGTTGAGAGCAGAACAATGAAAATAATTTACACACAATTTATCAGTATAATTCGTACTCCAAACTAATAATCTTTAAGAGTCAGGCCTTGTTACACTCCGTCACAATAGACTGAATTGTTTTTTTTAACAAATTCAATTAACAAAGGGAAACTAATGGACAAAGTAGCATTTAATAGTCATACAAAATACAAAATAATTAATTAAACAATTATCTTAGTCCCAACAAGAAAATATTAGCAGACATATTGTAGTAAACAACTTTATTAAGTTGCCAATTGATCTTGTGGAACGCTATGAAATTCAGTTCGTTAAGAAGTACAATTTACATGCATGCAAATTTAACTACTCTATACACTTGCTTAGCGTATTATAAAATATAGTACTGTATGGGCCGTCTAGGCGCAGTGGGACAACGACTGTTGTAAACGCCCTTGTTATAGTTTCTACTCCCACTTAGGGGTATGACTATCCATACTTATATTATTTTCATTTTTCGCCATTTGTACCTAAGACAAAGTGTATCTCAATTTTGGGAGGAAAGTGGAGAACGGAGTGTCTAGACATTAGATTCTCTCTGAATACGACATGAATGAAAAAGCGCTTCGCTGCTTTTATACATATACTATCGATGTATACTCAATAATTTAAATTAAGACAATTATATATGAAAATATGGACTTATTTCAGGACATAATATTATTCTTTATGTATAATAGGTATGTGAGTAATACTCACATGTTTTATTAATGTCAAAAAAAACATCATTTCATTATCATGGTCAGTGTTATCATTAAAGTTATCATATTAGGCATTTACGAAGTAGATAGTTAAGAAATAACATTAAAAACTGGGAAAACTAAGATTTAATATTGTTACAGCGTAAGAATATTTTTTTAATAATAAAATTTTATTACAGTATAAAAATAGCTCTTTAAATTATATTTTTTAAATATAGCTTTTAGCTCTTTAAATACTTGTGTAGTATATAATCAGTTAGTATATAAAGGAAATTATTTATCATAAACAAATATATATGGATTTACGTAGTACATATGTTACTGTAAAACTTTAATGGCTACTTATTCATTCCATATGTTATAATAGACCCAAATATAAAATTACTAAATACTAATGTAACACCGAAAGTTTGAAATATACTTGAGTGCAGAATTTCGGCAATCGGTAAAATAGTAATTTTGTTCATTTTTATTTTCTAACCCAAAATAATGTTCCATGTCTCTACCTTCAAACATGATGATACTATAATAATTGTAGTCGTATAAAAATGTTCATTCCTATTTCGGCCCCTTAGGGGTTAATTTTATATTTTTTTCTATAGAGGGTGTCTAGTCTACAAAATAATGTTACTGACTGATAGGTCAACAATTTTATAATAGCTAAATTCAGATGATAAGAGGACTTCTTTAGAAAGGTTTTCACTTCCTTAGGGGTAGAATTTCCTTAAATGTTGCAACAGTAATTTACTAATACCCCAAATCAATACAGATTTCCATGCAAATTTACAAGCTCGTAAGAGTAGAATTTCCACAAGTGCTGTTATAGTTACTATATAGTATATACCATATTTGCTGTAATGATTAGTAGTACCTTAGTAACTTTCACATTACAAAAACAAAGTTTTCACCTCTAATTCCAATAATGTAGACTTTACACTACACCAACTTTACCAAGAAAAGCTTGTGGACATGCAATTAATTTGCCTAGTTTTACTGTATACTTAGTAAAACAAAGCTACTGTAATTTACTAAGAAGGCATCGGTATATGTATGTATGTATGATCGTTGTTAACCCCACGTCGTAGCGGCGCCTTCAAACGACTGTATGACTCATCTATTTTATAAAACATTTAATATCTATACTATAATAAAATAGTAAAAAAGTTATGTTAGTACACAATTTTAAAAAAAAAACATATATAAATGAGTTTTTTTAATTTTTGTCTTTTTCTCTGTTTATATGCGCACATCTTTAGGTCTACTAGACGGATCCTGCTAGAAGGAAACTTTTTGTTTAGGGCGGAGAGTGGAATTCTTGACGTAGATCACGATAGACTAGTCAGTAAGTTTCAAAGTCAACGGTGTATTTTTTTATTAATAGGTACGACATAAAATCACTGCAAACTGACAGCAAACAACAGTAGCAAGCTAGTCTTCAATATAATATAGAGTACCAGCTAAAAAAAAGTAATAAAGTTAAGCTTAAATTCATTCAGCAGTAAGCTTTGCATTTGCAAAATATAATTTGTCTTACTAGTGGTAATTTTAAAGGTTTTAAGCCAACAAAGGAGATTATTTTTACTTAAATTATATACAAATTTTGGCCAATTATGAAGAGGTAAAGTTTAACGCGTAGAGACCTCATAACAACCAAAATAACGCCTACCTAGGTTTTATATTTAATGTTTCTTTTTATATTTTTTCACGTAGACCAAACCTCAAGGTAAAATCTAACTTACTCACCTAGTAGCACGCTGCTAGACAGACCAATGAAGGTCAGGTAGACACATTCAGTTAGTTGCATACTTAGCTTTCCGTTACTTACTGACGTATAAACAACTTCTTACTTTTTATAGTACAATAATTGTGTTAGGTGAATACCAAGATAAGTTTGTAAGACTACAACTTGGGATTATTATTTAGAAGTTATTAAGTTTTTATCCCGCATTTTTAACTTTTCTTAGTTGTCTGAGATATATCTATCTAAAACTGCAACACAGTTTTATACTAAAGCAGTTATTACCGTTAAAAAATGTTATAATTATGTAGCACAATTTAAAATGAATAAAAATATTATTATATTAAATATATCTAAATAAATACTTACATAAACACACCGCGGCAAGAAGTTTGACAGCGTCTTGAGGTGGTTCACAATCGGGAAAGAACGGCTTCACAACATAATGTCCAAATGTCAGCGCCACAATTGCTTGTGTAGTAGGCCTTATAATTAGCAGGGCGATCCACATCCTCAAAAACGCAGGCAAAGGTCCGAAGGCAGTGTAAATATAAGCATAATCACCGCCTGACCTCGATATCGAAGTACCTAATTCTGCGTAACATAGTGCCCCTAGTGTAGACAAAAGTCCACAAACGAGCCATATTATTAATGATGCTGCTACCGATCTGTAACAAACAATAAAAAAGAATGAGATTTTTCCGAGAAATCAACCACTATTTTTGTTCTGAGAAAAATTGCCAACGAAATTTGACACTGATTACTGTATAGTGTATACACACTTAAACGTTCGACGTGAACCTGATATGAGAAGGATCGGTATTTAGGTGAAACCACTATGAAATAGGATCATTCACGTGCCATTTTAAGAAAATACTTTGATTACGAGCTTTATTATTTTAGGGTTTTGACGCATATTGATACTAAATATATGACTTATATTGAAAGTATTACTATTGCTGGATTTTAGTAAATCTATATACAAATGAGCCGTGGTTACAAAAGATTTTTAAAGGAGCTCTAATTTATAACTATGTATTTCGTAATAGAAATTTGAGCTTTCGTCTATAGCTACAGCTATCTTATATCGAACATTCACTTACTAGTACATATAAAAATAATTATTATATTTAAATTATTATTTAATAATTTATATTTATTAATACTATTAATTTACTTTCGTTTAAAGTTTAAATGACAATGGAAAGCTCTGCTTAATTAAAATATGACACTCAGTAAATCTTAAACTTAAGATAACCGACAAACCTTGGCCTGTCGTCAACTAGAGCTAGTGCATTGTAAACTAGTTCAATGATACAAACTAGAAGTAATACATACGACAGAAAATGTGTATTAAATATTGATTTCATTCCTTTTATGTCCATTTGTGTAAGGATAGCTTTTTAAATACATATTAATATTCAGAAGATTTGTATAGGATCAAACTTCGCCAGTCAATAATTACTACCACCATTTTTAAATTAAGTGTTTAGATCAGGAGTGAGCAATCCGCGGCCCTTGTTTTAATATAATATAATAGAAATATTCTCTCGCTACTTTTTATATGTATACTAGGCAATAAGAAGTGTGATTATGGCCTGCTAAAATATTTCATTAGATTACTAAGCAAGTAACCTAATAAAATATAATATATACTCGTATACCTTTGTCACCTTAGTAACTAAGAAAAAGTGAAGAACGAAGTGTTTTAACACTAGGTTCTCTATGGCTTTCCCCCTATGCGAGAAAAGTCTAAAACGATTTTTTATTTTCTTTATCTAATATAAATAACTATTATATAAATAATATTATAGACCTATCTATTTTTTTTGTAATTCTATTTTATTACTTTACGGACACAAAGTCTGTACCTTTTTTAACATTATTCTTCCTTTTTCATATACAATTTTATTTTTTTATAATTTCAGTACAGGCTTAAAGAATAAACCCTAAGAGAGTCCAGTTATTACAAATTAAAATTGCATGTTTTCATGTTAATACAACTTGAATATTAAACGTAACCTAATTTAATTTATTATAAGTGTACAAGTAATACTTTTTATTACATCTATTACATATATTTCTTACTACTAAAAATTGTCATTTTTTTTAAGGATAGGAACGGGGTACGTACGGGGGGTGGATGGCATTAACCCTATAGTAGAGGATATGACCACTTCGTTCCTATCTTTTATGGCCATCTTCAAATTGTACTCTACGAGAACTACCTATTATATACCTACTCAAATTTATAGCCATACATTTAGTGTGATTCAATAAATCATTGAGTTTTTTTTTATTATTTAATGGTTTCGATCTTTTTTTTTCTTAATTCTTCGATTACAATTCTTAAAATTACATTGACATGCTACTCAAAACTAAAATTACATTTTAAATTACCTAAGCGAGTTATCCTATTACATTTACTATACTTATTTCTACATTTAAATTAACTCTTAATTAAGGCAATATAAAAATTTAAACATATTAAAAAAAATCATTGAGTTGTAGTATGAATAGAATGTGTACCTACAGTAAAATATGAACTCCGACAGCTACAGCACCTAAACTAAACAAAATCAAATAACTACTAAACTAATTTATTCGCGCTAAAACTTGCTTTATAATAATAAATACGTGTAATTCTAATAATATAATGACCTCAATTTTACTAAAAGAGGGTTTTTTATCAGATTAACAAAAAGTACTAACAACAAACCTACATTAAAAATACTTAGGTAATTTTATTGTGACATAATTAGTTAAAACTGCTTACTTGTTTCATTTTTTACTTAGTTATATACATTTATTTAAAGTTATGTATAGAATACATATATGTACTATGTTTACGTAGCATTACTCGGAACTAAGCAGGTATAGCAATGCAAAATTAAAAAAAATAGCAACCTAGCTCTAGGTTATATATATATACTCGTATATAGCTTTTATAAGCTAGGGGTCGTGGCGCAGTGGCACAAACATGTGACTGTAAACGACTAGTTTTGGGTTCGATTCCCACTCGAGGAGTGGAAATAATTAACATTTCCATTTTCTTCGCTCTGGTGCCGAAGCAAAACGAGGCGTTAAGTTCCGCCACTTAACACGCAATGCCTCCGAATTCAGCGGTAAGTGGGGAACTAAAGCTAAGAAAAGTAACATAAAAGTCCATCGTGTCGCAATGGAACAGTGTCGATTGCAAACAGAATTGATTGTGGGTTCAATCCCATCTCGGAAGAATGATTGCATAGTTTTTTTTAGTTTCTTCTCTCTGGTACCTAAGATAAAACGCGGCAATCTTACGATTTTCGGCTGATGGAGAACGGAATGTGTTGGTTCTAGGTTCTCCCTGATTACTCAGCTATGCGGGAAAATGCATTGAGATAAGGAACCACCATATTTCCAGTCGTACATATAACTAAACTGATAAAATGTCTAAAAAATCACGTCATAACATTCAACATTATATACTCTACTGCCATTACGATATACTCAATGTATGGGGGCAAACAAATAATACATAAGTCTTTCTACATAATTAGTAAAATAAATTATTTTCTATTTTAAATTATTGTCATTTAACCTTTTAATAATTATGAGATTTACACAAGATAAGTCTAACATCTAGCCTTAGACGTAGGGCCCGTTTCCTATGTACAATCTTTTTTTGCCTTGCTCTATTATAACGGTTAAAGGGTCTGCCTCGTATTTATTAGTCCCGGTTTCTTCTAAAGCAGGTAGACGATATTTTTAAACAAAATTTAAAACTAAGCTAACTCAAGCATCCAGATGTACAAGCAAAAAAATTAAATTGTATGGAAATCACATTTCTTGTAAGATATAACTCATCTGGCCTTAATTGCTTTAGTTTTACACGTTTCACGATGAACTTTAATGATAATCGTTTTTAGAAAACGTGTAAAAATTTAAACCTAGCTGGAGCGTCGAAATTAAAACGTCGGATGTAGAGCGCATGGTTTAGTGGCGAGAGCGCTTGGACGGCTTCCAAGAGGTGCAGGTTCGAATCCCTGCCGTTCAAATTTTTACACATTTCAAAATATAATTCTTTTTAAATTTCTAAGTGCGTCGATAACACTTTAAAATGTAAAAAACTTTAATGATATCGGTAATATAAGTTTGGTATATACAAAAAGTAGGAAATAAAGTAAAAAAATTGTCAAAATTTATACTATACTTTAAATGTTACGTTACTTTTTAATGTACTTATACTGCAAAAAAAATCACGGAATTTTAGAATTTATGGCACGTAGAGTGAAGCATAATGTGTGTCACGGTCATATCAGTGTTATCAGCGTTCTCGTTAAATTTTATTATCACTACCTGATTGAAGTTAGGCTTTCGATTGAATACTATCTCTTTATACCTTTTACTCGCTACTAGGTAGTACACACTTAGTGGACAATGCTTGCTGATTCGCTAAATCATTACAAATGGTAAGCTTTTACTATTTAATGTGTACATTATAGTTAACATAATATGTAAATTCATAAGCATATTTTTATCGTTTGTTTAAAATGCTTTGCGAGAGTTTTTTTCGATTAAATCCTATGTTAAAAAAATATAACATTTTTATTGGAATAAAAAACCTAAGGGGAAATAAAATAATTTCCAAAAAAAAAGAATTTTCTGAAATTTACACTGTGTCAAAACAACACATTTTTGGTATTGACAATTTTTCATAATAACCTACTTCTAGAATATATATACTATATGTTACAGTATTGTAGATTAAAATACACGCGCGTTTACAGTATTAATAGAACCATAGAGGCGGGAAAATTTGACAATTACTCACCCAGTGTAAAGAAAAACTCCAGTTGGAGATATAAAAATTCCAGAGCCAATTATAGTGCCTATAATAATTCCAACGCCATTAAATAATGTTATTTTACGTTTTAGCGTAACTTTTGAGTCACCACCGGCTTGAGTTTCCTCACCCATGCCGCAAAAATCAATCACGAAACCGATAAATAGAGTGCACGCTGACCGGTAATATTTACGCTATGTTACACTACGACACGGGCTTGTTAGTTCTCCACAGTATTCATTACACGACTGATTCACTTTCTGTTACCATTTTTACGATCTCCCAAACTAGACTAGTGGAGTTGACGTCAAAATACGCCGTACGAGAAACGTGTCACGCGTAACAGGCGAGCGGTCGTCTCGGCGCATGTGTGGTTTGTGAATGCTCAATGCGATAACAATGTAGAGAACCGAAGCGTCGTGGCTGTTCGCAAAACACGCACAGACAAGGACATCTATATTGAAATACTGAAGCTAAACAGAGAGAACGAAACTCAATGTCGCCGTTAAAATTGTGCGGGAACCGGCGCCGTTAAAAATGGGGACTGCTAATGTATTCGATATAATAAATGATTGTTGAATCTGCTAAAGTTAAATCACAACACGTAATATTTGACGTATTACAGTTTCGCTTTTGTTTTATCTTTTTGTGATTTTGCCTCGTTTGCAAACAATGTGACGCCATTGGAGCCACTTGTTGCGTCATATTCCCTTAACTCTATATTACTACTCTACTGTAAAGAGGCGGTGATTTAGCTTGGCTCAAAAAGAATTATTTACTTTCAAAAATGCACCCATAGGAATAAAAAAACAAATTATTTAAAGTAGTACAGAAGAAAAACCCAAATATATCCAACTATGTCATATATTTATTGACTTATGGTTTTTTTACATACTTTATAAAACATTAATCGTTAAGGAAAACCAATCTAAAAATATCAATTACAGTTCAAGATAATGTGGTATATTATGTACAATTATACTTAAAATAAATTACATTGTGGTAAAAAATTAACAAGATAAAAAATTTATATGGATTTAATTTAAATATTTTGCCGTGTGAACTGTATATAACTATAACTGCTCCCTACTTTCGATAGCCCGTGTTCACGGTTAAGTAAAGCCGATAATATTTGAGCCCTTTTGGCCCAACCCCTGTATTGGAAACAAAAGTTGGCCTATGTTTGACCTTGTGTCATCAACAAGGTTCTTCATTACTGACAATTTTGAGTATATGTACATAACACGTAAGTTGTTAGCAAAGCTCATTTTATAATCTTACATTACTCTTGCCAAGATCAGGAAAAGGTGTACAGTATGATCCCCTTTAAGGCAGAATGCTCATATTTATGCCATAATGATCTTATCACGGATTTGAATATACTCAATATCATTAAGCTATGATAGCTAGGTTAACTAACCATCTATTTGCATATCTAAAAAAAATAATTATACGTCTTAAGCTATAATATTTTGCATTTTTTAAAAGGCTATGAAAGTATTCTTGAGCATCGGGGTATCCAATTATTCATAATCCTCAATATATGATCCAGAAGATTTCATCCACCTACAAATATTTAGAAAAATCAATATTTTGGAAGAAATATTACTAAAACGATCATCTATCAGACTTGACGTACTTATTCATTCACAAAGTTTAATATTACCAATATGCCGCGTGATTACAATTGAGACCTAGACTAATAGCAAAACTATCGGTTATAATATACTTAAATTCAACTATCAACGCAATTTATTTACTAAAGAAGTAAGATAGAGAAGGAGAATTGAAATATATTTCTCCCCGTGGGAGATAAAACCCACAATCATCGCTTTTATTTCCTTACGTCATTGTCTGGGATTTTTAAGAACTTCTCGTTAGATAAAAATCCCTAATGGTACATGCTTATCAATATAAAATATTAATTGACTTACAAAAGCTTATCGTTACTGATCTTTGACGTTTAAACAATCACATTAAACAATAAGTTAAGTAATTTATTGTGACTTTTAATCTTTTTATAGTTTTAACAAAATAGTTTTTTGTAATAAATTCATATCTTGTTTGATGTCAAAAACCTTTTCTAATTTAAGGATTTTGGATGATATCTCTGAAAATAGATTGCGTTTGTAAATACCAACTTGCAGTTAGGTAGAGGTACCTAAAAAATTATAGATACCCAATCTAAAAGAAATCCTAGATTCAAATCTGCTACTTCATTCGTTTGATGTTATCACAGACTTTTAGAAATTAATTAAAAAAAAAATAGATTTAAACTTATTTGAAATCAAAAGTCGTTAGACAATCAGTATACACGAGAAAATGTATCAAGTAATTTAAAGATATTACTGATACTTCCTTTGTACACCGAGCAGGCCGTCGAGGGTGACCTACACCACCCTTGACTCCGCGACTTGCCTTGCTGGCTTCTGCCGCCAGTGTCTTCAGACGATTGATTCGCTTCCCGTGGCCCAGCTAGTGGCGATCGAGTAGGAGCACCGTCAGATTTTAGTGGGTAAAAAGGCAGTTAGTGGGTAAAAAAAGACAGCGTTATCATCTTGCGTCTCACGAGTCCCACATCCCGAGTCCCCACTAGGACTGGTATCCGTAACCGATTTCCTGACGTTAAAAAAAAAGATCGGAAACTAAACTTTTTAATGTGCACATTGTCCTTCACAAGAGATCTTAATTTTGAACTTGAATTAGTGATATGTACCAACATTGACGTAAATAAATATCAAACGATAAACACTTAACTATTATGTGTTAATTATTTTAATGATAAAAGAATAAATTGTCGTCATTAAGATTTATTTACATTTATTATTTTTTTTTTTTTAACTTCACACTGTATTCCCGCCACACAGCAGGGTAGGCAGAGGGAACCTAGTGTTAAGACACTCCGTTCCCCACTTTCCGCCGAATTTGGAGGCTTGCGTGTTAAGTGGCGGAACTTAACGCCGCGCTTTACCTCGACACCAGAGCGAAGAAATGGAAATATAATTTCCACCCCTCGAGTGGGAATCGAACCCACAACCAGTCGTTTACAGTCACACGCTTGTGCCACTGGGCCACGACTGGCCACACATTTATTAATAATCTTAGAAATTAACATGATATAAAATATTTTACCAAAAAATGTTACTATGGTAACAGCTTTACGCTATATCCCGCGCACACAGCAGGGTAGGCAGAGGGAACCTAGTATTAAGATACTCCGTTCCCCACTTTCCGCCGAATTCGGAGGCATTGCGTGTTAAGTGGCGGAACTTAACGCCGCGCTTTACCTCGACACCAGAGCGAAGAAAATGGAAATATTAACTATTTCCACTCCTCGAGTGGGAATCGAACCTACAACCAATCGGTTTACAGTCACACGCTTGTGCCATGGGGCCACGACTGGCCACATATATAGCGATATGGTAACAGCGACACACTTTTTGCTGCCAAACAGGGTAGTAGGGTAGGGTAGTCATAGGGAAACTAATGTCAAGTCATCGTCAAGTCACTTTCCGCCCGATATTGAGATATTGTATGTTGAGTAGTGGACACAACGCCGCACTTTGTCTTAGGTACCAGAGTTAAGTAGTTGAAACTCCTATGGTAATTATTATTAGAAGAAAAACAAATGTCCTTGCAGGTGCATGTAATGCGAATGAGTTAAATAACGCAACAGGCAATAATTGCACACGATGGCATCTAGGCGTCATTACCTAAGTTTAGATTTTATCCATCATATCTAATATAGAAAAAAATCTCCTATTTTTGTTGTTCGTTTTTGTAAAGTTTCCACTGTTTTATCGAATTTTATGTTAAAAGCTTTTATTTATTTCAAACACAGTAAAAAGTAACAATAATTCTTAAATATGTGCACACATATTAAAAATAATAGTTATATCAGAGAAGAGTTCACATGAATGTTATTTAAATCTAAAACATCCTTTATAAAATAGTAGACTTTGTAAGAAGCACATTTGAATTGTGACATAAACTACTACTAACTTTACTGTTTATAATTATAAATAGGTACTACTCTAAGAGTTATCATCTCCATTTAAATAAGCGAATGATATATCTGTTATTTGTATACACCGTCATGTACCCTAATTAAAAAACAACCTATTTAACATAATTATTCTCGTGAATTAATTTTAAATAAAAAGAAAAATCATTTTATCAAAACATACCATATTAACACAGCAGCTTACAATATTTACGATGATGTTAATTAATTTAATTGTTTGTTTGGGGACAGCATTTGCAATCACGTTTAAAGACATCGCGGGAGACATCCTGAAATAACATGAATTTGCAGCAGGGCGGTGCGCGCGCGCAGTGGCGCTGTAATCGCACGTTTATCCGCCGCCATTTTCACACACTACACGAGCTTTCCCGCACCCAGGTACGTACCTTCCATGCTCAATTTACTCTATTAATTTATAATATGTTATATTTGACTTTGTTAATACAAATTAAATAAAGTTTTATTATGCATCCTTTCATAAATAAAATAATAAGCTTTACAAAACAAAACAATGACCTCGCCAATACACGTAATAGATACCATGTTTTTTGTTTTTTGGAATGTTTCTTAATAGTTTATTTAAAAACTTCATAGCGCTTAACAAGCAAAGTATATTTTGTTGCATATTACTTTATTGGGTCAACAATTAAGTGATCTGGCAAATAATAGGAGCTAATAACATCTAAAAGTGATCAAAGGAATGTGACCGTCATGTTTCGGTTACATCAACGCATGCATTGAATACCAACAATGCGCTCTTAATACGAGCAAAGTAATTGGAGAATATACTATTTCGTGCCTGAAAGACAATCTATTTATGTCATGATGTCCTTATTTTTTAATAGATCAACAAGCATCCCCCGCGGCGTTTAAGTTTCAAGACACGAGTCGTGTCGCAAGCTGCGGTGCCCTTCGCACGTGCTCAACTACCATACATCTCTAAGAAAATAGTAATTTTAGTGATACATTTATTTCTCTTTCCAATAAAATCACTCCGATGACGCTGATTCAGAGAGTCAGCGAGGCGAAAGCAGAAAAAATGGATGGCACAACTAAAGAAGACGCAAAAGCGTTAAGACCAGTCAGGAACAGGCGGTATACGCGGTTAGTGAAAATGAGTCATTATTTTCAGTGTTTTGTAAATAATTTGTCTTTGTGCATCACTCATGGATCTGAGAACATTTATTACCTTTTGTTATAATTATCTAAAATTGAAAGTGATCTTTATTTGTTAATGGTTCAGCTATTTTTTAACTACCTTACCTTAAACATATAGTAATCTCACTTTAAATTTGCAGAAGATGTTTAGTAGCAGGCCAGAGGCCGCAGAAAAGGCTTTTTACTCCAGAGATAAAGCGGTATCTTAAAGACTGGCTTGTACGACGACGAGACAATCCCTATCCAAATCGGGAAGAAAAAAAACATCTATCTCGTGAAACAGGACTTACATATATTCAAGTAAGTGTAATGTTACATTTAAAAGCAACAAAGTCATTATTATTTTAATAGTAGGTATCTTTGGTAACACGTTCGGTCTGAAACTCAGCCTAATTGGCTTTACGCCAAGAATTGCTATTTGTACATAAATAGGCACTATTTTTGTCACTGCCTGACAAAGATAATATAGCTTTGTTTCCAACCGAAGCATTTCACAATAACACTAAACTTTATCAATAATTAAATATTTAAAAATAATAAAGTTAATGTTTATCTTATAATAATATCTGTACACAATAACAAATTTTCAAGTCTGCGTAAGTCAGTGAGTTACGAACACATGGCGAACGATTATAATTAAATATGATTTTATTTTGTACAATTTTAGATATGCAACTGGTTTGCTAACTGGCGAAGAAAGTTGAAAAATGTGAACGCAGATAGAAATCAACTCACATGGGGCCATCTCATACGTACATACAATGATCGTGCTCAAGGAAATGTCGAACAATTTAGCATCTGCTCTGATGACAGTATATGGAGCGAACCAGAACCGGACAGTCCGGAACTATTAAATATCGACAGAAGAAAGAGTAATGTAGATTCTGACACCGTGTGTAACCAAGATACAGACAGCTCATCCACTTTAACAGAAAAATACGAAAGCTTCAACAACAATTCAAATGAAATAGATCATTGCGATAAACCAACCTGTGATAATACCATAACTAGTCCCATACTTTTAAGCAAATGGCTTGAAAGTGCAGCTAGGTTTCAACCCAGTGAAACTAACTACTCCTGGTGGGCTGAAGGAAGGCGACGAAAAGAACAAAAAATTCGTGTTGAGATCAGCACTTTGAGGCATGACAGAGATGAAGTCGAGGCCGCCGTTGCTCTGACTGCGCTTGCGACGGCGACCACTCGGGTCACTGCGCCGTAAACCATTGTTATTTAAAATTATTTCTTTATGAAACATGCCAGATTAATAAAATTACAAAACATGTGTTCTGAAATAATTTTCGATACTTGTATGTATTTTGTTTTTAAGTATTTTTATTACTAAAGATGCTATTATTATTATTAATAAATCTTGCTCAAGGATGTTACTCGTGTTTACATGTCCATTAAATATTGTTTAAGTAGATATTGATCTCTTTCAACTTTAGGCTAAGTTCCAATATGTACCAAATATGTGTTAACAATAAAATTCAATCATAATTGTTTGTGTTTTTTTTTCAGCTTCACGCTTTTTCAAAGATAGAGGAGTAGTCAGAGAGAGCTTAATGTCAAGACACTCTGTCCTCCCTTCCTTCCACTTTCCGCCCCATAATCGAGACTCTGCGTATTGAGTGGCGGAACTTATGTACGCGCTTTGTGTTATGTAACAAAGCGAAGAAATGAAAATTTACATATAATCATTCCCCCGAGTGGGAATCGAATTTGTGTTTTTAATTGATCCCTAAAAATATAAGTAGCAGCAAATTTCTTGTCCGATAGACTTATTTAAATATTTAATGGTAGACTATCACTCACATATTGGTTTGTGTGGATTTTAAAATTATATTTTTCTCGTTCCTGTAGATTTTTTTAGAAAATCCTTAATGCGCGATACTCTCCGGCCAACTACAGCTTTTACTTTTAGCGTCTTCTATAATTCATTCCCTTAGGGAGTAACTAAAACTTGAAGTATTTAAATTTCTTTTAGTACTTTATAATAACGGTGGTTTGGGCACGTCGAGAGTGATGAAAGAATGGTAAGAAAGATATATAGAAGCAAAGGTGAGTGGTAAGAGAGGCAGGGGGAGATCTCGGTTGACCTTCGAAAACACAGTATCGACGATACCTGAGAAAGGTCACCTAAAAAGCATGGGGACTCCCCTTAGGACATGGATGACGAGGTTGATGACAGTGGACAGGCGAAGGCGAAAGAAGTATGCATGGACCGTAGCGTTTGGCGCTCCGTTCTCTCTGACTATCCCGCAAGGGATACAGCGTGAAGTTAAAAAAAAATATAACGGTAGCTATTTCCAGCCATTTCTTTCACGTAGATATTAAGACTGTTACCTATATTTACCATTCATTGTCATTTAATAGAAGAAAAACTGTTATTGCTTATCACTTTTTTTAGTAAGATGCATTTAAGCGTAAAATTTGCACAAAGACGTGAACGTGCCGTTTAACACCAGTGTTTATAAATAATGAATTTGCATAGAAAATTTTAATATTATTATTTTGTTACCTTGACAAAACTGCCAAAAAGTTAGAATAGACATAGCAATAACATTTAAAATTTTTACTTTTAAAAAAATGCCATCATGGCGCAGTGCGACTGCTTCCGACTGTATTTACGTTGCTTTTGGGTTCGATTTCCACTCGGGGGAATGATTCATATTATTATTCTATTTCTCCGCTCTGGTGACAAAACAAAACACGTCATTGAGTTGCGCCACTCATCACGCAATGTCTCGAATAAGTTCGGAAGGTGAAGAACAGAATGTATTAATATAAGATTTTCTTTGCCTACCATACTATGCGGGAAGAAGGGAGAAGTTTTAGAATAAGGATTTTTTACATACACCTTAAACTGCTGCTTTAATCCTTTACACGTGCAGTTATTCCAACACGCCTTCTTTAGTGGATGTTTACTTATTTAAAAAATCATACAGGTCAAGGTTTACGGTATATATACGGTATATATGGTATATGTAAGTTCAATAATCAGTTGGATCAGTGAATCAGGACAACTCTATGAGACATTGTGTAACATATTACAAACATGTCAAGCACAGCTCTCAATGATTGGATTACATGCATTATATATACTATATAATTTTTATTACTACCATTCATCATGTAAGGAAACGGGAGAATAAGTTACTTGATTCATCATATATACTATATAATTTTTATTACTACCAATCATCATGTAAGGGAACGGGAGAATAAGTTACTCAATTCATCATTGTGAAATAAAGTAAATAAAATTTTCTAGATGACCTATGCCTATCACAAAAACATACTACATATCAATTTTATAAGGATAGCAAGTATAATTATACTTATTAATAGCAAGTATAATTATAATTAGACTGCTTTTTGGTAAAAATTGTATATAAAGTAGAAGTAATAAGTAGCACTTTCCAGGGCAAGGACTCAGTTATACTATGTATATCAAATGTTGTAAACACAGTTACTGGTAAAACAATACATATTCCGTAGTTAAAAAAAAAAATAGCTTTACGCTGTATCCCGCACACAGCAGGGTAGGCAGAGGGAACCTAGTGTTAAGACACTCCGTTCCCCACTTTCCGCCGAATTCGGAGGCTTGCGTGTTAAGTGGCGGAACTTAACGCCGCGCTTTACCTCGACACCAGAGCGAAGAAAATGGAAAATTAATTTCCACTCCTCGAGTGGGAATCGAACCCACAACCAGTCGTTTACAGTCACACTCTTGTGCCACTGGGCCACGACTGGCCACTAAAAAATATTATAATAAAATAATTTTATATTTAAAAGAAAATTTCCCAATTTTTTTATTCGGTTCTGTCGTAATAAAGTCACAGTCTATAGAAATCAATACAACTTTTAGCTACATTTATCCATACATAACACTTCTGAGTTCTCTTTATTGCAGTTTAAAACAATATTATAATAACATTATCATCTTTAACTGCCTTGAAATTAGTTTAATAAGAAACACATTTCTTTATTATATTATTCTATATTCAATACAACTAGACTTTAAAAGTTTACATAATTCACTTTAAATTTAGCTTTGTTTACTTGAATCTGTAGTGGGTGGACCATTCTGTATTTCTATATGTTTCTCTAAATGTGACACAAGAGTTTGTTGACTTTGATTGAGCTGACCCACAATGCAAGATCCTGCACTTTGCAAAACAGAGCAAAGTTGACTCCTGGCCACATCCAAACTGGGTAGATTGCTATATTCTACCAATTCATTTTTAGACATTAATTTATCTTCTATAATACCAGCTAAAAAAGAACAAATAATTTATATGAGTTTAAATTAGTTTTGTATAAGAATCTAACATATTGCATACACTAATTGACACATACCCATAATAACTAGTTGTGGAGCCTTTTTAAGAATTTTAAACATTTTTGCAGCATTCTCTGGTTGGCCAAATATAATGTTTTGGTGGGATGTAAATAAGTTATTAACAACTTCATAACGAGTTCCTTTTGTTGCCATATTCACTATTTTTTTACCATATGCCCTTAAATGCATATCATTTTTTCTTAATGTTGCAAATATAGGTGTCTTATCTTCCATGCTCATAGAATTTAAATGTAAAAATACAACCATCTTGGAAGTATTGAACCACTCAAGGCATTCTCTTGCTAAAATTCTTTCAAATGGATTGTCTTGTTCAACTTGCTTTTTTTCCTTCTTGTTTTCACATAATAAGATTTCAGGCATACATTTTTTAGGTGGTCCATAAAATGGTTTTGATATATCAAGTAAAAGTTGTCTTTCAAAGTGAGGCTTACGAGGCTTTTGTATGTTTATTTTACCGCGAAATCGCTTTGCAATTAAATATGGTACAGGAGACTGCAACAGCGCTACAAAAATATTTAAATAATAATAAAAAACAATTTTACAACATAGTAAATATGACTGAGTATAATCATTCTATTATTACCTTTGTTAATTGAACCCATATTTGATATTACTTATCAAATATAATTTTCTGATGTTTATATGAAAATCATATATTACATCCACATAAACGATAAAAGTATGTATGGGTATTTTTAAATTATTTCATTTTCTAACCTAAAATATGATTAGTGTCTAAGTATTTTTTTATTTCGTATCGACCATAGATGAAAATACTTTTGACAAGTGATAACCACAGACAAAAGAACAACTCCAAAGTACCGATATAGTTAATTTTAACATATTAGTTTAATTTTTACAAGACTTTGAGAAATGTGAAATGGTATTGAGACGCCATCAAAGGTCTGTGAAATGGTATTGAGACGCCATCAAAGGTCTTTACGGTGTGAATAAGAGTTTTTATCAAAGCAAGCAACTGTTCTATTCTGGATTCGTTGGATCTAACAGGAACAGCACAATATTATACAAAGACGAGGGATGATTAACGATAGGAGTTGGTACTGGTTATTGGTCATGCTACCTTTACCTGACACGCCAGAAGACTAGATGAAACATAAACAATGGTAAACGAGAGAATGCTTTCAATATAAAATTTAATGAGACATTATAATTTCGAAGCCTTAATAAAGGAGGGTATATAACGTCAATTTTGTCAATATATTTAAATAATAAATAATCTGTGATTAATTGAATTTGACATCTGACTCTTGAAAATGACAGTTGACGTATGATTGATAAATAAATACTTCCTAACTTTTTATTTCATAACCTTAATTTATGTTACACTTAACTTCTATTAATTATAGAAAACAATTATAAATAATTACTTGGGAAAATTTAATTTTTGTTCATCTTTAACTGAATTAATATTCTCATTCCTTTAAATTACAAAAATGAAAGAATACCGAGAAGGATCTGGATCTCCGCATGGCAACGATGTTGAAGATGTTGAAGTCATTGAAATTATGGAAGAAATAGATCTGGATGATGAAGAAATGGAAGAAAGAAATTGAGGATGATGATGACAAGATGGAAGAGATGTGCCAACGCCCGAAGATCTTGCAGATTTAGCCATTTGGAGACTAATGGGTCTGTATTTTTGGTGAGGTTCATCCAAATGGGAAAAAATCGCTTTTGTGACAGGCGGAGAAGGACGACAAAGCTTATGTGTGCGTCAGTGGAAAACTGGGCGAAAGTTTTATGGAATGCAGTAATCACAAAGATTCTATAATATTCGTTGGATTTAGCTTCGATGGGGCTTATTTAGAACCGTCGATATGGGTGAATGTTGCAAGTTGGAAAAGTAAAACTAGGCAGCGATTCAGCGATATAAGAGCCATGGCCTCTTGATTTGAGTATTGAAAACAGGTGATCTAAAATGGAGTTTGTGGCATTTTGGAGCAAGAGTATTAATGTTGGAACAGATGGGGGAAGAATTATATTGTTATTAAAGTTCCTTCTGGAGAGGATAAAGTGTTGCAAGGCCATATTAAAAACTGATGTGGTAAAGTAGTGTAGTTTTCTTTTGAAAACTACTACTTAAGAGGCCACTTCCCTGAAGAAGGGAGGAAGGGAAAAAAAAGAAAGGAAAGAGGATGGACGCACCAGGAGGGACACAAGAGTAGGAAAGCGAGAGCTAGGACAGGGAGGGGCGGGAGGAAAGAGGAG